>MU119213.1:565365-580078 GCA_014904845.1 Acephala macrosclerotiorum | reverse complement strand
TATTATATAAAATGATCAAAAATAATCTCCGCAACCGTTTTTTCATTTGTAAAAGAGACCAAATTCTATATAATAATATAAGTTAAAATAAAATTTGTTTTTATTTATAAATCTTTTTTAATTAATTAATAAAATTTAAAAAATTAAATATATTTTATTATTTATAAAATCAAATAATTTATAATATTAAATTTTATTTATATTAAAACATTTCTTACGTTTCAAAAGTAATTAGTATCAAGTTTTATATGTTTTTATAAATAAACCGTTGTGTTTTAATTAAATTCTATTTTGGTGTGTTACGAATTCCTGCACCCCCTGGTGGACCATTTGCTACAGCGGCAGAGAAAGCCCTATTTGAATACTGTACGACAATCAACCCCATTTCTACTTTATGGATTGAGAAACCTCAAGTTGTTACTGACCGCTCATCTCTTCTAGCCCAACAGGTACAACGCGCGAGATTCGCGGGTATGGTTTTCCTTGAATTTTTAAAACGACATATCTGATAGTCATAGGCTTCACTACTGCGGAACTCCATGTAATAGAGTGTTTCGCCCCTACTAGTATAGAAGACCGACCTTTGTTACCGTCCAATTCTCCTATTCATCCTTTATTTGCTTTTGATAAGTGGGATTTCCCATTGCCAAAACATCTAGCAAAATATCCCTTGAACAACGGCAGGCCAGGTTTTTGGGAGGTCACAATTTCTGTCAAAGAATTTTGGGTTTTGGCTAATGGTACCAGGCGAGCAATCCATTGGTCTGGGAAGTCCTAGAACCCGTTCTCCAGCTAGCATCTTTCATCATCAGCCATGCACATGTCTGGGGCTGGTAGGTCAAACACAGGAGTTGACGAGTTGGGGGCTAAGACTAAACAGGTGGCATTCTCTATTCTTCGGCGCTCTTGAAGACGTCGATAAGGCTGAGCTACTGCCGAACTTCCACACCATGAGCAAGTTATATACCCGAATTTCACGACCAATCGACCCCTTACTATATGCGACTGACCAAACGAAGACTGACCTACAGCAAAGATTCAAATCGGCTGCAACCCGAATTCAATGGGCCTTCCAGAGTGCGGTGCATGATAACTATTCTGGCATGCTAACGACTCGAGGGAGTGTCACGTTTGGAACAACGCGAAGGCAAACTTATCATGATCATGACACTAGGGTCTACATAGCATTCGAGCTGTTGGAGCCGCTAATGGCCTCGAACTTGAATAGTGCGGAGAGAGCGTTAGAGATCTTTAGAGCAGCAAACACAGTTCTGCATGAAACCGGTGTATGTCTAATCAATGATTTCATATCAAGTTTGATACTGATACGCCTAGCAAGCACGCAATGTGGGATATATGGGGTAATCCTTCGTCTTCACCAATACCACCATTTGAACCGTTTTTCGAGGATGAGAGGTAAGACATATGGCCACGATACTCTTTTGTCGTTGTGTTCTTGGAAATACTGCGGATAAAATGGGATCTATCGCATACCGCGAAACGCCTTCTTTTAAGATCTTTACTTTCATGATGGACAGTCAATGCTGACGTTCGATCACAATTAGGACTAGTGAAATGTGGGTGCCCCGGGGATTCAACGAGTTCGGTACTGATTCAATAGAGGATTTTCAGCGGAGAACGCAGTGAGATTACATGATCTTCACAACACACATACGAATAGTCGCTAACTGCTGTAGATGTTCGGTGGAGTTGTAGAGCAAATAATTGGCTTGCTGAATCAAACTCTGATCACGGAACATCTTCCTGCAGCGTGTATACTCGCGTAAGTCCATAATCGAGGCTTTGAGAGTGGCACTGCTTAAATTTGAATGACAGCACGAGTTGGGATACAATCTGGCATTCCCAATACACGGAAAGTTTTCCAGTTCGTCAGCCGGTCCATAGAGATTATTATAGGAAGGACGAATGGCCTATCCCTATCCTATGGTTCTTCAAGATTCACGACCCGGAATTCTGGAATGTCTTTGTCAGACAGTGAGCTTATCTTGCACTTCTCTGTAGAGATTATGCTGAAATACGTATCTAGCTTTGGCGGCGAGTCTGTGCGCATGGGTCCCAAGACAATGGGAAATCGACAAGATGTTCCAGATACTACTGTGGGTAGGCCAAAGAAAACTGCTCCAGGCAGTGTCTTCACTCGACCATGGCACCAATCAGATCTGGTCAAATTGTCTGTTGTGACCGGAATTATGTCTCCGGATGAGATTGCTGCCACAGAATACGAGAACAAGCGGCGAAATTATACCCAATATCTCATGGAAGTGATGTATGATCAAGATAAAGAGATGCTCAGGAAGAACACAGTGCTCCCTCAGGCTTTAATGGTTGGTCCTCCCTCAAAACAGCCTGCAGCGAATTCACCGAATCCACCGAACCCTCCTCCTCCTCCTCCTCCAGGGCCAATACCTGATGCAGTTCCGAAGCCGCCACGATTTGACGAGATCGAGAACTACCTTATTTCTAAGTATCAAAGGCTTGCGTTCAATTCGTTGAATTTCAGTATTCCCGAGCATACTCTGTATAACTATGTGGGTTCAAGCTCTGTACACCCCACAGCCTCGATCATTTGCTGACATGTGCCTCAGATTCTGGTTGAAGGTGGGATTTCACTCACAGCTACGGAATGGCGAGAATTTCTCGTCTGTTGCAACCAGATATCACCACATTTGTTTCTGTAAGTCCATATAACAACTTTCGCTCATTTCAATGCCACTAACCAATCCTAGATATCGTCGCAGCGGCGTGTCGACTGGCGTCGTGACAAAAATCATGAATGGATGGCCGTCGCCGTCTGACCCAAAAGGCGTAAAGCTCGTTGAGCGAGGCCGTCCGGACGGCTTTGTTCGCCCTTCCACAGAAGCAATGAAGGCTTTTACCAAGTATGCTCAGAGAACTATGTAAGTTCACTTCCTCCCTCCCGCCCCCCCTACTTTAATCACTCAGACATCAAATCTGACTCACTTTCAGCAATAATTCAGACTCAATGTTCAAAGACGGCTTCTTGGACCACGATATCGAGGATTTCCGCGTGCATTTCAATACCCATTACGCCGAACTTGCTCCTCACCGCCGTCTGAAGAAACGTTTCGGAAGTAGAATCGATGAGTTTAGTACGACTTTGTTTGAAGCTTGTCTGTTTCAGGATTATAGGAATAAGAATATGTTTACGTATGGGCCATATGCGTCGGGAGTTCTGAGGTCGTTGAAACCGCCACCAGGACCGAGGAAACCTGTTGTGAAGGGGGATGTTTGTCCGACTATGTGAGAATGGATGGATGTGCGTGTATTTGTTAGTCTGTTTCAGGGAATGAATACAAGGGGTTTTTAATTTGAGAATGTGTGCGGTTGGGGAATGATTTGAAAGTGATGTGATGGCGAGGTTGTGAGAGGGTCCATGCTAACGGAGAGCTGGTAGGGATAAACCGAGTTTTTTTCCGCCGCATTCTCTCTCGCTTATCCCATCCTACGTCACTCTTGAGTACACGTAGTTTAGAGGTTCAGGTGAGCTCTGGTTGTGGAAACATTTGAAAGTGATGGCGGGGTTAAGGTGCTCGCTTCGCTTCGCTAAAAAGTCAGGAGCGAAGTGGCGCGACAAAATCACAACAGCAACCAAAAAAAGAAAGGATAAAAATACACTACGAGGGAAGAGATCAGTATCAAAAAATTGCAAAAACATAAACCACTCGGTGTCGAGTGTGGTCTATGAAAATCCCTCGGTGTTGATTGGGATTTTTTTCCGGAGTGGCGTGTGCTCTCGCTTTTGAGCTCGGGGCAGGCGATTTTCTCTTCTTTGTTATTCCTCCTCTTAACCCATCGTGACCTGATCCACCTGCCTAAGTGAACTGCTTCGGGTGGGTTTTTGGGGAAATATTGCTTATTTAAATTTATATTGACGTTTGGGAAGCGATTGAAGCCTGGGATTTAGCGTGATTTTTTGGTAGTTCCGAAGAGGAAGTGAGAGCCTGGACACATTGATGATCAGGGAGACGCGAGGTTGAGAGTGTGTTGAGTATTATAGGTGAATTTGAATTGATGGCTTATTCGATTTCAAGGTTTCTATTCATCTTTCGCGTTATTCATGCCTTCCTCTTCCTTTTCCAAACTCATCTTCCTCTTTTCGTGGTCCTTTTTGCCTTTTTTGCCCACACTCGATGCTCAAACAAAAGTACGATTTCTTAAAGGTGCCTCTAGTCTGTATATTTACGCAGTTTCATCAAATTCGTGATACGATACTTCGGCGTGCCTTTTGAGAGTCTGTGATCCGATGATCTTCCCTCTCAAGAGACGCTAGCGACGTTACGACGACTCCCTTCATGTGTCCTGCTATGCGGACGGTTGTTCATTGGGAGAAATCGGCCGAGAACCCGGGCGTTATGTTGATTTCAACCCACTTTCTCAAGTTTCCTGGAGATTGTAGCAAGGATAGGAAGTCGTTAGTGAAGTGCGCGCGAAGCGGGGTCAAGACCGTTGGGATCTTCAACGATCAGATACGAAATGAAATTTGCAAGCGAGAGATCTGATCATCTAAGACTTCATTCCCAATCAGTTTTAGGCCTTGAGTGAAGCCCAATACTGCTGCATATTGTTCTGCGAGGCTGCGATCAGACGAAGTGTCACCCAAATAATATTGAGGACATCACGATGAGCACTGGGGCGTGTTGACTTCATCGAGGGGCTGCATTGTGCAGTCGAGAAACAGCACTGGTATGATTCCTGATTAAAAATCTCAAATCGGAATCAGTTCTTCCAATGTCTCTCGTAAGACGAGATGGCGATATTGTTGTCGCTAGCGACGGTCATGAACGTATATTGTAGCTGAACTGGGCTTTTGATGCTCTAGCGTCTCAGAGTCTGTCATGCTGACCTGACCTAGAACTTCCATGAGCATCTCAAGCAGGAGAAAGGCTAAGCATTGGCGTGCGACTTCTTGCCATCTAGTGCAATGCGAGAGCTTGCTAAGGAAGCAGTTGCGGTCGAGTTTAAAACAAGCATGCGCTGTACCGATGAGAAGGAAGGAGTGAGCGAAAGCCGCATGAAGTTGGGGCGGTCTCAGGGAAGGTGCGTCAACCTGGACGGCGTGTCATGGGCAAGAAAGAGTCACTTCCCGTCCCATTGAAAGTCACGTGCCCACCTCGAGGACGCCAAATGTTTGCCTCACTTCGACCACCCAAGTCTCAATTTAAAGGCGCACCCCGCGTCTGGACAGAAAATTTACTTTCGAAATCTAATGATTATTTTTAATGAAATGATAGAGCTCGAAATGTCGAGTCGACATGGATTCCCGCAGCATGGAAGAGCCAAAGTTGCAGCGCTGACACCGAATTTGGATTCCAATTTTTGCTAATTTCACATCTTATGCAGCACGTGGGTGGATTACATTACACCCTGTTGCCTCGTCACAAAAGCAGGGGAGCAATTCTGAATTCTGCATAGCATTGCTCTTATGTTCAAAGTATCAACTGGATTTTGCCCTATGTCTCCTGCTCCTGTGAGCTATTGTGACTTGCATGACAACGACTACGTGGAGCGTCCGCTTTGGATGTCTCCTTCAGCGTTTCCACATCCCCTCGCTCGATCCCTTGCGGCAGATCCTCAATTACACAAATCAAGTATTTTAGCGCCTTCGATATTCAAGACGAAGGTATGCAATGACACCCATCGAAGCTTTGAAAAGACGATAAAAAGGTGGCTCGGGACAGAACATGAACCCTTGGTTGCCGAGCGGAAATGAAGTCAAAATTATTACGAAGCCAGACATCGGCAGTGGACGCCAAATACCATATTAGCAATGAATGAGAAACGGAGAAAAGACGACGGGCAAGTTGATGCTCTGCTTCAAACCATTTTCTGGCAAGAGTATCGGAAAGGCGTGCCGGCCTGCAAGCCATCGAAAATCATTGCGCAAGCTGACACAGCTCGACTCGACTTGACCCATTCGACCTCGAATCTCGCAGGTTGAACCGACCTGACCCAAATATTCTCGAGCTCTGAAGTTCGAACCAATCTTATCACCGTACTAGGTAAGCGATGCACCCTGAAAGTAGGATACTGTTTTGATTAATAGGGGGGAGGGGAGGGGGTTTGCCAAGCTTTCGCTTGTCTACCAATCGCTTACCGGGTACCGGCAAGGATGAAACTGGACACGCGTGCACTTGCTTGATATTTATGGAGATCTGAATCTCAGATTAGTTAAGATGCATTCAGCCACGCAGATCAATGGCTTTTGAGAAACAATGGGTACGTGTATGTCCACAGCCCCGCGATATCCACGACGGCGAAACATCGCAACAACCCACCTCAGTGGGTTGACGGTTTGAGATGACGCTGTCTCTCCATCTCTTATCTGATTGCGAATGCTTGTTTTAAATTCGTGGCTGTTCTCGCAAATCTATTGTTTTGGAATGCCAAGATGGAACGCTCACCGTTCGTCTGATCTCGCCAGAGGCCCATTTTGGCCACGCGATATCGTCACTCAGAGCCTTTCAGCCTCCGTCTCAAGTTTGGGACGACGATTCTTCAGATGATGCTCATCTGCCCCTTGGTCTCAATTCTGGTCGTGTCTGTCGATTGGACAAGCTTTGAGGGAAATTGGGACGTTTGGGGTGAAGATCATAGCACAATTGTGGGAATACCTTCAAGCAACTCGGACGACTGGCTTCAGCCTCAAGCGAGAAGATATGCAACATCGCGGGTTGGAAAATATAAGTATTGGTTAAGGCCTCTCTAGACAGAAACTCATCATCAGCATCAGCATCTCAGCCTTCACCGTCTTTACTTGCATTCATCCTTTCATTCACTTAGGATCCGATTGATTCGTGACCTTCATTTCTACTTCGAACAGTCAGTACTTTTACCTCAATCATTACCACTTTTTCAACCTACTTTCAAAACCTCTTCCAACACCAAGTTCTTCAACCTTCAACCACCCACAACAATCCAAAATGTATACTCAAGCACTTCTTCTCGCTCTCGCCTCCACCTCCCTCGTGAGCGCCCACGGTAAAATCGCAGTTGTCACCGGTAACCTCGGAGGAAACGGAACTGCATTTGGCATCAAAGGCGCCGTCGTCGCAGGCGCAGGACCCAACTACTTAACCGAAACCGACACCACAGTTTTCTGGTCCAAATCCAGTACGTGAAATTCTGCCCTTTGATTGAGGAGATATTCAGAGCCAAGCTCCTCACGAGTAATGGGAACTCGGCTCCTCAGCTCCTCGACCCCCAAATCATACCTTAGACCCCATACTGATCTATCTATAGTCAATACCGACGACGACATCGGTTACACTGAAGACGGAAACGGAAACAACCAACTCACCGACTTGGCACAAACCATGGCACTTTCCGGCTCTACTCTCCCGCAAGTTTCTAGCGGAGGATCAGTCAATGGTACTTATCATATTGTTACTACTGATGGTGCTGGACCAATCGAGGCGCCTGTGGATGAGAGTGCGACGGGGAAGTGGAGTACGGCGAAGAATGCGAGTGTTACGACGCAAGTTCCGGGGACGGATGGGAATATTGCTGCGCCGAGTAAGAGGGGGTTGGTTATGAGGACTTTGGTGAAGTTGGGGCTGGTCAGCAAGCGTGCTGAGAATGTCAATGAGGACTATGTGAGTAATTTCTGAAAACGGCCTTGATTGGGAGTGAAAGCTGACATTTGGATAGCCCTTCGCTGTCGAGATCCCGTCCGGTACTTCCTGCACCGGCACCATCAACGGTGAATCTGGACTCTGCCTTGTCAAGATCTCCAACAACAACGCCAATGGACCTTTTGGTGGCGTCTTTGCTGTCCAGATGTCCAACTCTACCACCAAGGCTCGTGCCAAGCGTGTCACCAGGTTCATCTCTTAGGCACCGCGATGATTGGAGACTTTGGGCTGGAAGTTGGCGCTTTAGAGCTAAGGAATTTTGGACTTTGGAACGTACCCTGTAACGGTATATGTATATTGTGAAGGCTGAGGTGTAGATCATTGAATGCAATATTCTTGATGGCACCAGTTTCCCTCTGAGTGTGGGTGATCTTCATCTCGATGCTGAGAAATGCATTTGTCAGTCTGTCTTACAAATCTTTTTAAGAGTCAAATTGTTCATTTGACACTGAGAATCTGACACAACTGTCACGTAATAGTCTCCTTCAGTGTTCAGTCTCGCCAAGTTCTGGTGTCTCAAGACTGGGAAGTGATGTCTCTCTTTTCGAAGATAATTTCTATTCATTGCAAACTTTCTAATTTTTCGCTCCAAATCCCATAACCTCCCACTTCCCTTCAATCTTCTCCTGCAGCGTCTTAGGGTACGAGTTCTTGAAATCCGCTGCTTCCCAATTCTTGCCCGTCGTATACTCAACTGGCAACAACGCATCACTAACAACCTTCCCTCCCTTTACTGGACTAAAAGACCCATGACTCATATATGGAATCAATGGGAATCCCTTCACATCACTATAGAATACCTCATTATCTCCAGGCCTACATCTCGTACTAAAAGCCCACGTGACATCTTTGCCATCATGCACGTCGATATCATCTCCCACCAGAATCAGGCGATGAATTGCGTAACCTGCTTTGTGGTTGAAGATCAAGTCGCCGATTTTCTTGGAGAGTTCGTGGCCGCTGGTTTTCATTTCTCGGAGTTTGACGGTGTCGAACTGGATTGCTACCCATGTAACTTGAGATTCGAAGGGTGAGGAAGTCGCTCTAACAGGAAAGCCTGCTTCGAGGAGGAGATTCTGTATCTCAGCAGCAGCGAGAGCACCGATCATGGTATGTGTCTCATCCGTCAGACGGCCACAGTTGGAGACGGGCATGATTGGGTTGTTTCTATGCGTAATCTTGTTCACAGTGTAGACAGGCCATGGATGTGTGTCTCCTGGAAACACATACCCCTATTTTAGTCATTAGCAAAGACTAGAATGTCTTAAAAGGGGAGAATGACTTACGTGCATCTCACCAAACGGACCCTCGGGAGCCGTCTCAGTAATAGACAATGTACCCTCAAACACAATCTCGCTGTTTGCAGGAACCAGCAGATCATTCGTCTCACACTTCACAACATCCAATGCATGTCCTGTCATCGCTCCCACGTATTCCGCCTCCGTACATCCATCTGGAAGCGGCATACTAGACGCCATGATTGCAGCAGGCGGAACGCCGAATGCTAGAGCCCAAGGAACGTCTTTCCCCTCCTTTTTCCACATCTGATGGATCTGCCAGATATGTTGAGGCTCGATGACCAGACCGACGAGGTGGTTTCGGTCGTGGACCATCGCACGAGCGATGCTCCAGTTTGTCCATTTTCCACCGGGAGATTGGACGATGTGCATTCCATAAGTTTGAATGTATTTCCCTCCATCGGATTGGTGGAGAAGCGGTGCTGGGAGGGTTGTGAGGTCGAAGTCCTCTGTAGAGAGGATGTTTTCTTTGCAGGCACCGGTTTCGACGATGTTCTGAGCAATACCTGGCATTTTTCGAGCCGAGTTCATCTTGTCAAGGATGGCGCTCATGCCAGAGGTAGGTTCAAGACCAAGGTGTCTTGCGAGACGTCCATATTTCTCTGATGTCTTGCTCCTCAATGAGTTCGGGGCGCCGAGAATACGGAAAAGTCCATTTTTATCTTGGCCTTTCGGTTTGTTGAAGAGAGGTGCTTTGTCGTTTGTCTCGCAAACTTTTCGAATGATTGCTCCAGCTTCGAGGTTAGAGTCAATTTCTTCGTTGATCTCGACGAGGTCGTTATCTTCCTTGAGCGCGTTGACGAAGGAGCGAAAGTTGAGGTGGGGTAGATCTTGTGGGTTAGCTGAATTATAGATACTGCGTTGCATCTTGGTAGGGATAGACTTTTGCATCAAGCGTGGTCGAAGTAGCGAAGTCATCTCAGGTCTTTGAAAGCTAGGAGGTGTGTGTAGTTCCTGTTGCAGCTCTGATGCGTGCTGTTGAAAATAAGCGAACAATAATGCCTAGGCATGCTGGTAATATATTCCTGCAGCCACATGCATTATCGGAATATGCGGCATGAATCGTACCATGGGAATAATTGTATAGTCATCCGAGACCTAGATCGACGCCCCGAGATGTGAAAATAGACCCATATTGTGGATTGTTAGTTCGGACATCGGGTTCGGCCGAAAAATGAAGAAATAGGGGGGCTCGGAGAAAATACTCGTGGATTTGACCTTTTCTCCGAACTTTTCTAAATTATATAGTCACTAAAAGAATAACAGAATATCTCGGCAGAGGAAACGCGGATGAAGGGCATTGTTCGGACTAAATTCGCTTTTATCTTCTGGTACTGTTTTGAACTTTGAAAACAACATTGGGCATTGGGGCAATCAAGGACAGGGAAAGATAACTCACTGACGCACGAAAGGTTTCTGGACAGCCTGCTATGTTGGAGCACTCCCATGAATATATACGATGTGAAAGCACACTCAATGAACTCATATAACAACTCAAATGCTTCATGTCTTCTGATCGAATCCACCCCATCTCTCAAAATCCCCAGTGTCAAGATGGAACATATCCAACATCCTGCCTACACTCTGATCCTCAACATCCGCCAAAGTTTTCGGGCGAATATAGAAAGCTGGTACCGGAGGGAAGATGATGGCACCGCTCCTAGTAACAGCCAACATATTCTCCAGATGAATATCACTCAAGGGCGTTTCTCTAGCTACAAGAACCAATTTCCTCCTCTCTTTCAACGTGACGTCCGCCGCTCTCGTGATCAAATCATCACAATATCCCATTCTAATCCCAGCCAAAGTTTTCATACTGCAAGGTACCACAATCATTCCATCGTGGTGGAATGAGCCGCTGGATATGGCTGCGGATTGTTCTTTGATGGTGTAACAAAAATCGGCCATGCTTCGGACATCGATGGGTTGGTAACCCGTTTCGTATTTCATTGTTGCTTCTGCCCATTTACTCATGATGAGATGGGTTTCTACTCCTAGCTTTCGAAGTGCCTTCAAGATTTTGACTCCGAGAACGACACCTGTTGCTCCGGTCATAGCGACGATGATCCTCTTCTTGGGAGGGGTGGTCGTGACCGAAGTGGTGGGGCTTTCAGTTGGAGTTGAGGCATAGTGTCTCTTTTGGTATGAGACGCGCTGACTTGGGTGTGGATGCGGCACGAGGAGAGGCCTGAGGGAGGTAATCAAGCTTGGTGGAGAAACCTGCGCTACTCGGCCGAGAGCAAACGACGACAAGATCTTGGTGGAAGACATGTGACTTGAGTGTGTAAGATAATATGCAAAGGTTACAGAGTAAAAAAGATGAGATAATTAGCAAGATGCGAGGCTCCAGATATATGGCCGACTTTGGTCACTGCTTATTTGGGCAAGGCAGATATCCGAACGAAAAGCGAGACGAAGACGTACTCTCGGAGAAAAACCAAGCTCCAGAATAATGATCCGCAGTGGCAAACTCAATTCCGACGAGGTGGTTTCGAATCATCTTGTCATAGAACCGTTGTTGAAGCACCATGTGCAAAGTCCGAGAAAGTAGAGAACAGCAGACGCTAGCAGAGTGTACCAGATATCGTGAAACATTATTAGACCTTTCATCGAGATCCTCAGCCGACAGACCGCAGTGCAATCCAGGAGGCTGCCAACTTGATTCTTTTGATTTCCATGTTGCCACGCTCTCTGGCGCACGATTTTCAAGGATAAATGTTCCTCACGAGTATTCCTCCACTTTCGAGGTCGTTGAGACAGATTGATGTTCTGACGCCTCCTACTAACGTAACACAAGCTCAAAAGAGGGGTGGAAGACACCTTTCAGCATGCACTTCACTATCGCATAGATTTCGTATAAGTCTAAAACATCCAGGGCTGCCGATCGGTATTCATAACTGGGAAACCGTCAAGGCTAATGTTCGAATCTACGCCAGAAGTTAAATGTATGCGCTACTGATAATGTTCAGAGGATTACTTACCCCAGATGATCGAGTCGAACATCTCCATGGGATCCATACTAGGGAAGTAGGGGAAGACTGTCGTGTCCAGCGATTGGTCGGCACGATGCTGTGTCCAAGCAAATTGTTCACCGGACGCAGGACCTAGCATAAAGGCCGTACCGCTTGAGTCATGAGGTATCACCGATGGAGCTGCTGAGAAACCGTTGTTCTGGGCTGGTGCAACAGACTGTGGCTTTGTAGCCTGTTCGTTATACAAGTTCTTTAGAGCTAGTAAAGCTCTTTCATGGTGGGGAGATAAGAACACTACGCTATTCCCACCACGATCAGTGTTCGAGTCGTCAAAGCCCTCACTCAAAGCATCGATTAGTGCACCTTGCAGACGTCGAACCTCTGCATTGGTTTTCGTCTCACCTATCAGGCCCAAGACAAGGGCCGAACTCAGACCATTGTGTATGAAAGCCCAAGAGCGGGATGCTTGAAGAGAAATCGGACACAGCTTCAGATAGGCTTCGAGACTTCGAGTCAAATGCCGCTTGCCAGTCACAATAAGCTCAGCATGCAAAGACATTTGATCTTGTGGAACTTCAGTGCGGCGAAAGGCTCTTGTTGATAGCCATCCAGCAACAAATGAGGTGTGTAACTGCAAGGCGTAATATTCACAACGTTGCTGAATTGTACTACAGTCCTCAGCGGAACGAAGGTGAAGTTCTGTCTTCTCGTAAATATCTGAGATATCTCCGATTATCTCGAGAACTTCTTGGAAATTCGGATTGGTGTTCGACTTCAAGTTGAAACTGCGGCGGGACGCGGCTATCAAAACATGTATGGCTTCGACATATGCCATACCGGAGCCGGCACTTGGCGAAGGTAGGGAACATACATCAGTCGTAGTTGGTAGACGGTCGAAGCATATTGATAATAGACTGTCTGCCCAAATTACCGAGAGCCATAGTTTCTTATCTTTGGAGAGCGGGCCTTCTACCTTAGCTGTATGGTGTAGACTAAGACTCTGAGCTATCCTCGAAGTCGTACCGAGTAATATCCAAGCAGCTTGTGGATTCATTCGATTCTGTAAGACATTCCCAAGTACCAAGAGGGCTTCCAGACACTCGATCGTTGGATGGATCAGGTAATTAGCATAGCTCAAACATTGAAAGCTATACTGCAGGTATCTGTTAGATTCAGATGAACGTTCCGCATGAGAGGCATCCCTGAACTGGCTGCCTGAAGCCAACACTGAGTAAAGAAGACCCAGCCAGACAAGAGACAGCTTGTTAGACGCATGGCCTGTGCTCCTCAGACTCGATCTTTGATCGACGAAAGCGCAAATTTGCTTCTCGAACTTGTTGACATCCGAAAGAATAGGGGTATAACTTTGAAGGTGGGTCTTGAAGTTTTGGAACAGTCTGTTGTGCGAATTAGTACCTCCAAAGACTAAACGAGAAGCTGTCTTACTTGATAATCTCTCGGTCAGATGGTAGCCATTGGTGAATCTTGTCTGGTCTTGGCATGATAATCGAAGATTCCGCTGCCAGGCCAGCATCCCAAATGCCTAGAATCGGGAGCAGGCCTACTTCCACATTCTCTCTTCTGCCAGAAGATGTTCCCGTCCCACGAGACTGGGCACGTGCAAAAGACGGAATGGCATGCTCTCCCAGAAATGGAGGCCTCTCGACAATTGGAGATGTCAACACTGGTGAATTGACTGCACCATTCTCGGGGTTTGACAAAGTGCTGCCGGCCTAGGGAAAGAGGCAATTAGCAATTGATTGATGCAAAGTTCCGGAAGACGAGGGACATCGCCCCAGGAAAAGTCTTGACGAGTTTCTGGAAAATGGCCCCGGATGCTTACAGCGGGGAGATGTGTCGCTACCGGCGATGTCAAAATACCGGATCTCCTGGGACTTTCTGAGGGGGCGCTCGGAGATGCTTGCTGCGAATCTCGACCCACAGAGGTATTTCCGGGAGGGCGCTCATAGATGCCTACCAGAATCTCGGCGTCAGTAAGCTTCTTCCAAACGGCTCAGAATGTCCCAGAACTATCAGGACATTCGTAACCTACATAAATCTGGATGCCGCCTCTCAGTACAAATTTTACATGGCTTGGCCTTGTTGCAAGCCACTTTTCTATCCCGGCATGGTAAACAGGATGTAATTTTGCGTTTCTTTCGTTGCTTCAGTCGTTCTCGGTTTGCTTCGGGAGGGTGTGGCGTTCTATCCTCTGTGGTCATTGTGTCATTGTTCTACGGTTCGTCGTACTATGTGAGAAACTTCGGGAACGGCGATATTTTCGTAACCGAGATCCCGTGACAATGCACCACCCTGGCAAAAACACCAAAAATTTTTTAAAAAATTACCCCACTATCATCACTTCAACCATGGCTAGAGCGGACAAATCAGCACTTGTGACCTCCGCAGTGGAGGCAATCAGAAGCGGGAGGTTCAGTAGTGCTAGGGAAGCAGGCAGAGAGTTCAAAGTTCACCACACAGCTGTCACCAGAAGGTTGAATGGCCGTACCAAGACCCGGCGGGAAGCCCAATCATTTTACCACCAAGCTCTTACTAACAATCAAGAAGAGCTCTTAGTTGCTCAGATCAATAAGCTTACGGACCGAGGGATGTCTCCCACTAGTCAAATGGTTAAGAACTTCGCAGAAGAGATAAGGGGGCGACCGGTCGAGAAGAACTGGACCAGCGGTTTTGTGCAACGTCATAAGCTTAGACTTAAGAGTGCTTATTTACGGAATATCGACAATTTGCGCTCTTCTGCAGAGCAAGT